>BSBK01001631.1:925000-952375 GCA_027943335.1 Chamaecyparis obtusa
TTAAAATGGGATTCCTAATTGTATTTCCAACAGCATTTGAACATGTCGTAAGTAGAAAGCTTATGATACTAGGATACGGCTTTTAGTTTTGAATTAGCAAGTATAGACGAGTGGATTATGACATCTTTGTGCAATACCCAGCTTACAGAAGACAAATTCATGTGAAGTTACATCACTCTATCCACGCTTTTTCACCTCTCACATCATGGAGAATCATTATTTAAATAGCATTAAACTTAGGTGGCAATCTGCTACCCCATGCTGCTAAAAAATATCTGTAAAGGATAAACAGTCAAATGTTATGAATCATAGAAAAGCTGAAATCGGACTAAACAAAACCGACAAATCTAAAGTATAGTCTAAAATAGGCTTAGCAGTCTTCTCAATGGTGGCATTGGAAAAGATACAAACCAAATTCCATGAATTCTTCCTAGAAACATCCACATCAAGCTTATCATCACATGTTCTTTTGTGGGTGTTTTCTTGTGTGGGTGTTAACATGCAAATTGAAAATGAATAAGATGGAGATTGAAGAGACAAGCTGTGATTGCAATGAATTTTGGCTTACAGATATTTTTGTATAATGGGATGCAATGATTAGAAAAGACCCAAAAGAAAACGTATTTAATCTTATGACCTCTTAGTAGCTTCTGCATGCGTTCTTTGTATGTGGGCAATTTCCCATCTTTCATATATAGTATGAACTTGTTTTGACCACAATCTTCTATCCTCTATATTTTAATGGAGGATTTGCATACCAGTCTGTTTTTAATTATTATTTTTATATGGACAGGAAAAGATTGGACGTCTAATCTACAATTGAGGTATTAAAATTTAACTGCAATTCATGAACCTGCTGGTTGTCATTTTCAAATTTTTTTCATAAGATAACTCATTTCTTAATAAATAAGTTTCTCAAAAGAGAAACACAATATTCTCTCAATTTGGATGCATTATTATTTTCATCTTTTACAATTCAGATGAATTATTTTATTTTTAAGTGGGAATATTGTTTTAGTTACAGTATATATTTTAATTTTGAATTGTATATTTTTCACTAATTTTTATTTTTTGATGATGAATTATTTTCTAATTATGTAATAGTGCATGATTTCTTTTTTTGTTTTATATTTTTAATCGCTTTCTTCTTTATGATAATAGATCGTTGAATGCCCATTAAAAAAGTATACAAGAAAAACAAAAAGTTAATCATACACCACATAAATGATAATTCACCAATCTACTCTATATCATTTTTACTTTTCTTAAGTTGACAATTGATTTCTTGATCACTTAATTATCTCAAAAGACAAACATAATAGTCACTCAAATGTAGATATGTTATCATTTCCATCTCTCACAAAAAGTCAATATAACTTACGATGTATTCTAATTAAGGTAGAAATAATTATGTAAATGATGTCTTAGTTATGTATGCAATAATACAATGGTTGTATATTTAATCATGTAATAGTGGTTGTTTTTGTTTTGATTTTATTTTTAATAGCTTTCCTCTTTGTGACGTGAGTGTGATATAAAATCTCTATCAAAATCATACATAGTCAAAGTAAAAAACAATAATATATCTAATTGTGCAATAATGCATGATTGTTTTAGTTTTGATTGTATAATTTTAATTACTCTTCTCATTCATGAATCCATTGGATGTCATTTTCAAATTTCCAATGATATTCACTCAATGTGGATACGTGGTTATTTCCATCTCTCACAAAATCAATATACCATATGCAAGTAATATTTTATCCTATATCTAATGACACAATAGTGTAATTCAATTGGCAACCCATTTCTTAATTACTTAATTTTTTTTAAGAGAAACATTGGTAGTTAGTCCATGTGGATATATTCTCATTTTCATCTCTCACAAAACTTCAAAATACCATATCATATGTTCTATTTAAAGTATAAAGAGTTGTCTAAACAATATTGTAGACATAATCTAGTAATACAATAATGTATATTTAATTATATAATTATATATTTTAGTTTTAATTTTATTTTTTAACTACTTTCCTTGGTGTGATGATGAATCATTGAGTGTGATTTAAATTATATATTGAAAACATAAAATAATAATATATCTACATGTGCAATAGTACAATTTTTTTTAGTATTGATTGTATATTTTCAATCACTTTCCTCTTTGTGATAATAAATCATTGAATGTGATCTTAAAATTTGTTTAAAAATATGCATGATAAAAATAAAAATATTAATCATTGCTTCATATACCATAATTCATGGTATCATTTTCAATTTTCATAAATTTATTAATCACTTAATTTTTTGAAAAGAGAAATATGATCTAGTCACTCAATTTGATGCATTCTAATTTCCATATTTCCCAAAGTCAATATGTGACATGGTTGGTTCTAGTTAAAGGAGAAAGAAACATGTAAATACTATTTTAGTCATATATCTAACAATATTATACTACCACTCGGGTGACCCTTCTTAAATTGGTGATTTAGACCCTTCCTATTTATAAAAACTTGGTCCAGGCCTGTGTGTTTTCTTAAGGAATTTGATGCTCTATTGCAGCAGTTTCTTTGGAGTGGTAATATACAAAATTCCAAATGGAGCCTAATTAAGTGGGAACTTATTTTTTTGCCTAACAAGGAGGGGGGTCTTGGCATTCGTTCTTCTATCTTGAGTGGGAAGTCTCTTGCAACTAAGTTATATTGGCATTGGTGTTCCAATCTGAATCATCTCTTGGCTCGTATTCTAATGAAAAAGTATTTACTAGGAGTCGACTATTTAGACATTTCTTAGTATCCTTTGGAGCACAAGGTTCTATGATTTAGAAAACTTTAAAGATTGGCACTCAGTTGGGTAAAATGAATCTATTTTGGATCTATTAAAGGGGCTTTAAGGCTGTCTTTTGGATGGATAATTGGGACAGTATTCCCCCACTTCTTTCCTTGTATTTGTATTTGAAGGTCCTCTATGATTTCTTTATAGTAGCTAGGTGGGATAAAGTTGTGCACTATAAGACTATTTTTAATTTTAGTTTAGTTGCTGGTTAAAGATGGAAGGATTCTTCTAATTGGCTAGCAGGTGGTTCAGAGAGGGATCAAAATGAACTGGCTCAAATTCTAGCTTCTAGGCTATGCATCTCCTTGGGGAGACCAAATGTCCTAGCCTAGGGTAGTGAGTTGTCTAGTAGATACTCTATTTATGCAAGGTACTTGGAGCTTAATAGATAGTTGTTTGGAGGTATTGAGGTGCCTTGGTGGAAGTAGGTTTGAAATAAACTTTCTTTGTCCAAATACAAATTTTTCATGTGGTTTGCAATTCACAATTGTTGTCTTACTTGGGATAATAATATTTTCAAGTGAAGATTTTAAGACCCCTCGATGTTTGTTTTATGTTATAATAGTGAGAATTTTTTTCTCATCTTTTCTTTCAATGCTCCTTGGCTAAGGACATATGACACTTTTGGTGGGATGTTTGGGGTTAGACTTTCTGCCATGTATCTTCTTTGTTTGAGATCTAGGTGCGTTGGGTAATCTCCATGCTAAAAATTGTTTTCTTCAGGTTGCTTGGGCTCTTGGTCCTTCTTTTATCATCTAACATGTTTGGCTAGAAATGAATAAGAGTATTTTTCGGGATGTAAGGATGGATACTATACACTTATGGTGGAAAATTATGCATTCTCTTTGCGATATTATTGTGGCTAAGTGTGATTTGACTAGAGGCATGGATCCTAGTGATGTTTCTATTTGTAATCATCTTAATTTTTGTCTTCAAAGTGGTTCTCTAGTGTTTGGTGGTCAAGGTAGAAGTAGTAGATGCAAACATCCGTTATAGCAAGTCAATTGGAAGGTCGTTGGACACCCTCTCCACTTGGAATTTTAAAAATTAACACCAATGGCTCATCTTGAAAAAATCCTAGACATTCAGTAGAGTTGGACAAGATAATAATTAACTTTCTATTTTTAATCCTAAATATATTTTTAATCACTTTCTATTTTCTATAATAAATAACTAAAAGTGACCGAGAATTTAAACCATAAACATAAACAATAACGATAAAAACAAAACTAATCATATTGTACTTCCAAACCCTAAAAAAATCGTACAAACAAATTCCACCATGATTTTTTATTGATTCTATTTAAGACGAACTTCATAAACGCACACAGAGAACCCATATCAGTTTTAGATAACTCTGAATAAGATAAAAGTACATGCAGTAATTCAAACAGTATATTAGAAGCTTAGAAAGACAAAATGTAGTGCATGTTATTATTCATATATACACAAAATCACCCAGTGTTTGACGAAGTGGACAAATTTATATTTTGTAAAGCTGCCTGATCTGACATATCATCCACGGAATAACATATTTTTATCAAGTATAATTAGGATTCCACTTTCCAAACGCACGGGCCAGCCTTATCCAAAATCATTATCATATATTGGAAATATAAGAATTTGACATTATTAGGCGGATCAGTGTTGGAGTCTTTTCCAATTCAACTCTTTGGGCATCTTGGCAGATCAATTTTATTAGATTAGACTATCAAATTTCTTCAAATGGATCTGGTATAATAATGGTATGGTGATTTCCCAACAGATATAACTGTGGCACTCACTAATTTAATGACAATAGAGAAGCAAATACCTGCAACTTTGGAAACAATTTGATTTTTTATTTAGTATTTTTTGATAGAGCATTTTTCATTAAATTAGTTCTCGGCATAGACTTATTAAGAAATATTCAACTTCAACGAAAGACTTTAAAAAGTATTCTTAATTTCAATACTTCATATTATAATATTTAAATTTATTTGTTCATATAAATAAGGGAAGATTTACTATATTTTATTTTTAAATATCAAATAATATTTCTTAATAGATGTATATAATTATAGATACTATGGTGAAGAACAAGATTTTTTTTGTTATTGAGAATTTTTATGATTTTTGGAAGAAATCCTTCTGATTA
Organism: Chamaecyparis obtusa; assembly: GCA_027943335.1. Lineage (NCBI taxonomy): Eukaryota > Viridiplantae > Streptophyta > Pinopsida > Cupressales > Cupressaceae > Chamaecyparis > Chamaecyparis obtusa. The sequence goes on from BSBK01001631.1 coordinate 929,973, forward strand.
TTATAGATTATTTTACTTTGGAAGAAAGGTTTATGCAAGCAAAATCTCACCATTTTGTGCTCTTGAACCATTTCTATCTCAAAGATAGGATTTCTTTTGCTTTTTATTTGTATAGCTTGTTATATCACAGTTTGGTTGAGAACAAAGAAAATGCGTGGAAACCTGTGCTTCATGAGGGCCTCATTCTCCTTATTTATGAGCACATGAGAGGTAATATCCCTAACCCCATTCAAAAAAACCCTAAGGATAAAAGGAAGAGCTTTGGCTCTTTGGATAGGGGGGATATCATTACTTCTGGGAAAAAGGCTAAGACTGAGAGGACCCCTACCAAAGAGCCTACTGGTGCTTCCGAGACAAAAAATATAGTTGGTTACTCGAGCAACTCAGAGGACATGGAGGATTATGTTCACATTTCCAAGGAGATTTCTTTAGATGAGGATGATGACTATAACCCTTATTATGAGAAGAAAGGCTAGAAGGTTGAGGGTCTATCCTCGACTTTGGAGGAGTTTGTTGAGGGTGGTGGTGATTCAGAGAGAGTTCAAGGTATTGACTCTGTGGTTGCTCCTACAGATATGGAAGGGGGAAATAAAGGTAATGATGAAGATAATAAGGGAATGGAGGATAGTAGTTGAATGGATAAGGGGAAGACTGGGATCCCTATTTATAAAGATTTTTGTTGACAGTGAGTAACATGATGTTTATTTCTCTACTAAGGATATGTGGATGTGGAAGACACCAAGCCTCGTGATCCTAAAATTAGGGATTCGTCGGTTAAATTGACTTTGGAGGATTTTACTGATCATGAGGGAATCCCTACGGATGTGCTTCAATCTGCTAAGGCTAAGGCTTTGTATATATTTTAGCTGGATAAATGGAGCTTTCGTGAAATTAAGTACCTAAATCTCAAATACAAAGCATTCGAGGCTAAGCATAACATCCTGGTGTAGAGAAAGTCAACAATTCAGACAGTACACCTTCCTCATCGAAGGTTATGCAGGATGATCATGGTATGACTACTAGGATGGACAATATGGAAAGGGCCCTTTACAACATTATCAAGCACAACAAGGAAGGTATGCAAACTTCCATTAGTAATTTGAAGATTTTGGTTGACCCGCTGGATAAGGGCAATATTTTTGTGGAGGGGGACGTTATGGATACTCTAAAGGGGATATGTAAAGGAACGAGATCTAGAACTAGAGCTAAAAGTAAACAGAGCTCTTCTCCTAAGGAAATCACTGATATGAGGGCTACACTATAGAGGATGTCTGAGCTCGATAATGAGATGGAGACTACCATGAAGACCCTGGGGGTGGAACATACTGTAGGTTGTTTTGCTGGTGTTGGTTCTATTTTTTTTACTGCTGCTATGTTGGAGTGTCCTTTCCCCCCTAGTTGTCAGTTTTTTGTTATTTATGCCTTGGTTACTTTAATGCTTTATCTTTAATGTACTCATACTTGTGGGTTTTGGGTCCCTCTAAAACTTGTTTTTTCTTTAATTTCAAAATAATATAAATATAAATTAGACCATGATTATAATTGTAGACAAATTGATCATTTATATTATTTTATCAACTTATCTTGATCTTCTTATGTCCAATCCATATATTAATTAAATAATTTTAAAAATTATTTAATTAATATTTCTTGTTTATTCCATCATCATTGCTAAATCTTAATCCTTGGTAAATAATTATTAACTCTATATTTATCCTTTCTTCTAAAAATAAAATAACTATTTATAACTAATTAATTTTTTGAAGTAAAACTCACTTGATCTATTGATTAATTAAACTTTTCAATAACTTTTCATAATATGCTCTCGATCCTTCATTATCTCTTAATCTTTAATTATTTTCATATAGGATAGTCAATCATTAAGCTTGAATTTGACAATCCTAAGCTCTAAAAAGATCACTTATGATGTCAAGAAACTACAAGTGGTGTTCCAAGGCTTGGGTTAATCTTATCTTCTCTAATTTTTTATTTACCTATGGTACCTCAAAGCATGAAGTGATTTTACTCTTTTTTTGTAAAATTTAATATAAAATTCATCGTACCCCCAAGGTATGATTAATGACAAAAGACAACTTTTGGAGAAAATTCTAAGATAATTGGTATTACTCCATCTAGTAAGTTATCCTTTCACTAATTACAATGCTAAATCATATTCCTTGAATCCTCCATGTTCTAGGACCCACCACATCCATCAATCCCCTTACATCACATGTTAAGCTCCCCATGCTTAAGAGGTCTTGAGCATTTTAAACCCTTTATTTTCCAATTTGATCTTCACTTGTATCCAATCCAAGATCATACCATATATTTGGCATAATCTTTGGTATATCTCTTATTGCTTTGTAATATTTGGCATATCCCAAACTTCTTGTATAGAGATGATCTCCATGATATTGTCAATGTTTATGTGTCTCATTCTTTATTCCAAAGCCAACAATCAATACTCGAAGAAATATTGAACAATTTTCTCCTTTTCTACCTTGAAATGATAGAGATTTCTAAAATTTCTCATTCCTTCTACTTGATCGAATTCCACGTGATGTGTCTTTTGAATTTGACGCCTTTCTCATGAAATGTAAGATTGTATCATTTGCTACACATTTGACTAAAACTCAAAAGGTTATATCAAGTGCTTGACATAAACTACATATTTATTTGTGTTTCTTCTGTCAATAGTTATGGTTCCTTTTCCATATATCGGAGAAGAATTTTCTACACCAAATATAGTAGATCCACCATCCCAATTTTCAATATTAACAAATTTTATTCTATCAGTAGACATGTTATTGAACAACCACTATCTATAACCCAAGAATTAGGTTCCCCTTCTGCATGAAGGCTAGTCCATACTATTAGTGACTCTTCACCATGTTTATCTTTTGATAGGGTTTTGATTTCTCAATTTTCATTACATTTTCAATTTGTATAGCCATAAATTGTGTTTCATCTTTTGAATCATCACATTTCTCCTCTTCAGATGAATAACTATCTTCTTTAGAATAAAAAATGTTTTAGGAACGTCTCTTCTATTATAATTTTCTTCTCTCATTTTTCTACTAATTGAAGCTCTATTTTTATCTTCTCTAAACATACACCTAAATGCATAATGAAAAATCCTTCCATAATTGAAGCATTTTAAAAGGAAACTAGCCTTTATATTTGATCCAAGTGGATCGAGAAAGCCTAAATTTTTTATAATCTTAGAATCTCTCAAATTCAACATCACTACGAAGAGCTTAGAAAACTAGACTTGACATAATTTGAATGGGGTCAAAAGAAGCTCATATGCATAAGTTATGCTCAATCAAAGGTCTGGTCAAACTAGTGAACCAAAGGTTGACTAGGAAAAATGTCAAAATTTAATCATCCAAAATCCAAGAAAAATTGACACCAAGTCGTAGTGCTCATCGTGTTAATTCCAAAACTATTTTTAGTTTAGAAAATGAAGCTCCTATGAAGAAGTTATGGCCGGTTAAAGTACCCAGGAAAAGGGTTGACCAATCAAATAATGATGTCAACATGATGTAAAAACACAATCACTAGTGATGGGGCATGATGAGTCATAGTCTAGTTAGCATCCTTAGTAGCAAAATGATGTGGCAGCCCCATCAATAAAAATACATGTGGCAGAATGACATTGTAGATGACATGGCAGAAATACCATTGCATTACCCAACGAAATAGTTCCACGTAGTACACATAACTCAAAGATGTATTGTTTGTTCAAATTATAAACAAATGGATTCGAACTTCTAAACCTTTTCCTTAAAATGATGTAACCTCCACCAACATGCCGAACATATGTTTTGGACAATTAGGTGTGTTTACTTTATATAAAGCAATCACTAAAAGACAAAACACACTAGAGGATGAAAATGAAGTTGTGTGGTTTGAACACACAACCAATGACATGGTATTTTATTTCCCAACCAACTGTACAGGTGTGATTTTCCAGATTCTATCTGGTGGAGTTTTAATTTACCATGAGTTGACCGGTCATGTAGGAGCCTAAACCCCTATCCTCATTAACCATAAAATGTTCTCAAATTAATGTGAGCCATTTAAACATTAGTAAATCCGAAAATATGATTGATTCAATTAGGAAAATAGGTTAAAATAGGAGATATGAGGATATTATATAAAATCAATCGGTTACCCACCAAATTTGGTAAATTTGTAATATAAAAAGGGGTACAAGGCTTAAAGTGAGGCTAAATGATTTGGGAGAGAACAATTAGTCTTGGTAGAATTTTGGTGAAAGAATTAGTCTTATAGGAGAAGTATTATGAAATTAAAGAGTGAATTTTGGGGAGAGAATTTTTGGAAAAAAGAAAGGGAATTTTTCCTTTGTGAGAGATTTTTTACGCACAAAGACATTGTGTATGGTCTTCAAGTGAATAGAAGAGACTGTGAACAGGTTTTGGAAGCTTAGTTGTTGTAATAAGGTGGTTTCCTGAAAACATTAATAAAGTGATCCCTAAATTGAGAAGCGAACCCAGTGACGTAGTCCTAGCTAGAGGAAATCCAATATCAAGTGTTTTCATATTCTCTTTTTATCTCTTTCTTCTTCTTGCAATTCTTTCAATTTAATTATTGTTCTTTATTTTATGAAATTAAATTCATCATTTATTTTAAGTATCTAAAGCATAACTCTTGTAATTTCAATGGTTAAAATACATAATTCCTAGTTTAGAGATAAAGTTTGGTATCAAAGCCTATTTTGCAGGTGGTGAATGTTAACTAGGTTGAGATTGAAACAAGGAGAAGGTTCTCTTGAAGAGTTCAATCCAGAGATTGGAAAATGAAGAGCTTTTCCATGACCAGAAATGAAAGATGAACAAAGTCCTTTGGATCTTGATGAGAAAAGTTTCCAAAATGCTTTTCTTGAAATGAAAGCTATGGTGGAAGTTCTTTTCAAAGAGAGGCAGGAAATATAGAGGTGAAAGGAAGAGAAGAATATAAAGAAGATGAAATTTGAATCCTATTTGAAAGAAGACAAAGGAAATGGAATAGGAGGTGGTCATGACCCTCTTGAATGTTTATCCCATCTTCTTCATATTCTTCATCCTCTTCATCTTCTTCTTCTAAAAAGAAACCTGTGCAAGCTAACACACCTCTATTAAAATTGGATGTTAAGTTTGAGTTGCCTATATATAATGGTGAATTGGATGCAAAAAATTTGGATAAATAGCTTAAGAAGATCAAAGTGTATTATAGATTCTAACAGATCTTGGATGATTCTTCCAAAATCTAGCTATCTACTCTTTGAATGAAAAGTATTGCATTAGTCTGGTGGGAGAACCTAAGATCCAAGATTATCTTGTGATGTACAGTAAAATAGTTTCATTTTGGTATGAGTTTACTTCTACTTTAAAGAAACATTTTTATCCTTTGGGTTAGATGCAACAAGCTATTATAGATTGGAAAAACTTAATATAGTGTAAATGATAGTTTGTACAAGAGTATACATAGGTATTTAGGAAGAAAGAACTAACTCTTGGTATTCCTCTTTATATGCAAGAAAATTTATTTAAGTATATAGGTGGATTGAATTCACATTTGAAACATACAATATTGATGTTTAGTCCATCTAACATTGATTAAGTGTGTGTAGAAGAAACCCATATTGAAAAAGGTGGAAGGAACACAAGTTTCAGTTCAAATAAGGAATTTGTTCCTCCCGAAGGAAATAAGAAAGGTAAGAAAGTAGCTATTGTGAAGAAAGAGGAAGGTGAAAATCCTACTTCTTCACATTATCAAAAGAAAGGGAATGAGGATGAAAAGTCTTGGAAACTACATTCGAAGTTGAAACCAACATGGTTTAAGAAGGATCGTAAAGGGAATCAAAAGACTTGAGCTATTGTTCAATATCTTGGATCAAATTATGATGATGAAATTAAAATATCAACTATGGGTTTGAAATGTAAAGATTTCATTAGTAATGATTCTATCACTAATGTTTCATGTGCTTCTACTTCTGAGAGTCGTGTTGGTCATGAAAATAGTAAAAGATGTGAATTATTTCATATAAGGGCGATTTCTAAGAACACTAAGATTGACACTCTCGTAGATAGTGTTGGAAACTGCAATTGAAGCAATTGTTGTATTGTCATTGATGTCAAACCTTAACTGGTAAGACTATTGCTATTTAAGAAAGTACTATATCTATTTGAGTGTTGCTAAGGAGATAGGTAAGGTTGGTAACAACAACACCTAAGGAAAAGTTGAGTTATCTTGATACTTCAATGAGTACTTGATTATGTAGCACAATGATAAGACAATGTATTGTTTATCTAAGTAAGAATGAAGACTAAACTGGTAGGCTTAACCGAGCAAAAGTGAAGAAATCTAGTTTAAGCCAAGTGTTGTTTGTATCGACTGAGTTAGTATGTGCTGAGTAAAATCAGCGTTGACCAAACACTAGTTAATTGGCGACGAAGATAGTGGTAGCCGAGGAAATAGTTTATGTGGTGACCAAGCTTTCCAGAGAAGACCGAGAAGTTGGACACAGTATTGACTGAGCATCAATATTTTTCATTTGATGAAGAATTCAGATTTCCAGCCGACATTGTTGAATTATTGGATTATGTAAAATGTGTTGACTTTATTTATTGATTGTATGGAAGCATTTAATGCACTGTAAAATATTTTATTGTAAATCTCTAAGAGATTCGAGATATTTCAAAAGAATAGCCAAAGAAAATAATGTAGGACAGATTCAATGAATCTGACCTAACCCTAAGATCTATGATGGAGATTAAGCAGCAAAAGAGGTATTGACCTAATAGAGGTAGTATTAAGGAAACCTAAGCGAGAGGTTAAAGAGAGAGAAGTGCATGCTGGAAGTATTGTTGATGTTATTGACTATCTAAGTAGAAAAGGCTGAAGGAGAAGTGTTATGATCACTTGAAGGGTTCTGAGTAGATCAGTGATGGAGATGGAAAATATTCATAGTCAGTAAGCCAACATATGTGTATGGAATTGGATTTGATATTTGCAAAGTGAGTTGTATGTTTCTCAGATCAATATTACTACTACTTTCTAACCATTGTAATAGTCAAAATATTTTTAACAGAGGTTGACCTAACAGTCATAGGTATAAATCCTTTCAACAAGGTTGCATTCTAATGGAGTGTATGTAAGTCCTATAACAAGGCATACTTTTAACAGAGTGGTTTAAATCCTTTAAGCAGGTCACACCTGACAGTGTGTTTGTAACCTTTGACAAGGTTGGCTTTTCACCAAGCTCACTTTAGAAGAGTGAAAATAATAGTAACATGTTACAAAGTGATTTTTCCCAAATTGGGTTTCCACTATAAATCCTGGTGTTGATACTTGTGTGAATTTTTTGGTTTGAACATTTCTATGTTTTACAAGTTAGATGCTATTGGATAAGTGGACTGCACTATTGTATGTTTCTATTATGCAATCAGTAATGACCGAGTAGGTGTTGGTTATTAGATCTGATTTGTTGAAGAGTTTAAAGATTGTTTTTATACATCTGGACCTGAGAATAACTGATTCACCCCCCCCTCTCTGTTATTCTAAATCATATTAACAATTGGTATCAGAGCTATTAGTGCTTACAGAGAACAAGTTTGAAGGTACTTGAAGAAAATGATCAAGATGTATAAGAAGGAGGTACCAAAGCTAATAAGGAAAACTTTCCTACATGGAAAAGCTTGATTGAGTTGCATCTTTCCAGTATTGGTGATTTTGCTAAGTATTACATTGAGCATGACTATGTCACACCTGTTGCTCCTCTGACTATCGAGGAAATGAAAGCTAAACAAGAGCACAACCAAGCAATGTTGGAGATTGCATCTGCCCTATGTTATCTAGAATTTGAAGACATAAAAGACTACAGTACTGCAAAGCAAATGTGGGACACCCTTGCAAGAATTTATGGTGGAGATGTGAATGTGTTGAGAGAAAAAACTGAGAGCCTAAGAGGTAAATTTGATGAAATGAGAATGAAAGAAGGTGAGTATGTTGCACAATATTATGGTATAATAAAAGAAGTTTTAAATGCTATTAGAGGAGCAAATGGAACTATTGAGGATGAAACTGTAATAGGAAAAGTATTGAGAACTCTGCATCCTATCTATGCAATCAAAATTTTTGCAATCTAGGAATCTAGATGTAACTCTCCTAATGCCCTTACTTTAGAAAGTTTGGTTGGTAAGCTTACTACTTTTGAACTTTCTAACTATGATAACTTCATTGTTGGTAGTATTGAATCTTCTCTTAAGTCACAAATGGTTCTAGATAAGTCAAAGAAGGAAAAATAAACATGCATCAGTCAAAGTGAAAGTGATAGTGATAGTGATAGTGGCACATCTGATGAAGAACTTGAGGATCTAGTAGCTCTTATGGATAGAAGACTGAAAAGGGGAAAAGGAAGGTACAAACATAAACTCTCTATTATATGTTTTTCATGTAATAAAGTTGGTCATATAGCTGCTAGATGTCCTGACAGGGATAATAAGGATGAAGAAAGAGACAGCAAGCATAAAGACAAAAGAGAAGATAGATGTTACCAAAGATACAAGGACTACAAAGGGAAAGGTAAGAAATCCTACTACATTGCTAAAGAAGAGACTGACACTGATAGTGATGATCTTGAAATTGAATTTGTCTATGTTGCAATGAAAGATGAATCTAATGAGGATGAGAAAACTGCATTGATATCTTATGTGAACAAAAATGATAAATGGATTATTGATAGTGGTTTTTCACATCATATGACTAGAGATAAGAGTAAGTTTGATACCTTAAACCATTATAAAGTTAGGAGTGTGAAATTTGGAAGTGATGCACCATGTCTTGTTAGAGGAAAAGGATTGATTAAACTGGCTAATAAGATCTCTTGTGAAAATGTTTATTGGGTTGAGGGTCTTAATTATAATATGTTGAGTGTTGCACAGCTTAATAATACTAGCTACTGAGTGGAATTTCATCACAGGAAGGCCAAAATATTTGATGCCATAGGTGAACTGATTGGAAGTGGAGAACAGACAAGAGGTAATTTGTTCTATCTAGACCTATCTGAAGAAACATGTATGATTGCACAACTTGATGATATTTGGTTATGGCATAAGCGGATATGTCATGTTAACTTTGATAATTTGGTAGAAATTAGCAAGAAAAAGAAAGTGAGAGGTCTACCTAGATTGAAGAAACCTGAGAATGTAATGTGCAAAGAATGTCAATTGGGCAAGATGACTAAGTCTAGTTTCAAGAGAAAAACCTTTACTTTTGAGAATATCTTAGATTTGGTTCATACTAACCTTTGTGGACCAATGGGTGTACAAAGCTATTGTGGTGCTAGGTATTTTATCCTATTTGTTGATGATTATACTAGAATGATGCATGTAATGTTCTTAAAGGAAAAATCTGATGCTTTCTAATTTTTTAAGTGGTATGTGGCTAAGGTTGAAAAAGAGATAGGTAAAAACCCGAAGTGTCTAAGATCTGACCGAGGTGGAGAATATACATCAAATGAGTTTAATCTATTTTGCAATGATAGAGGGATCAAAAGATTGAAAAGAATGTTACACAAAAGTATTGGAAAGAAGCTGTAAGTACAATTGTTTATACTCAACTGAGTACAGATTAAAAAAGGTTCAAATCTGACACCTTATGAATTATGGCGTGGGTATGCACCAAATGTAAAGTACTTTAGAATTTTTGGAAGTAAGTGCTACATATTGAAGGATAGTAGGAATGGAAAATTTTATGCTAAAAGCGATGAGGGTATATTCCTAGGCTATTGCACAAAAAGTAAAGCTTATAAATGTTTGAATTCTAACACTAACAAAATTGTGGAAAGTGTGAATGTCAAAGTTGATGAGTATGTAGAGAAAAATGAAGCTAACAGTAACATAGTACTAGAAGATTACAAATCTTTTGTGTATATAGAAGAAGAAGAGGCAAGTGACAGACTTGCACCTGATGCTGAGTCTCAGGTAAGCAATGTCGACCATCAAGATAACAATGCCGAGAGAAAAGAAGAATGTGTTGAGTGACAAGAAGAAGCTGTCGAGTATCAGGAAGAGGTTGTCGAGCATTCAAAAGCTGAATTTGACAATCTTGTTGGTGAAACTAATGAGCCAAATGCAAGAAGAGTAGAACCTATTCTAGCACAATATGTAAGGAGACATCACAAGCCTAAACAAATTATTGGAGATAAAGATATAAGAATTTAGACAAGAAGCAAGGCAAGAGATCCAACATGTTTACTATGTGAATATGAGCCTAAGACAACAAAAGAGGCATTGGAAAATGAAGAATAGATAGAAGCAATGAATGAAGAGATTGACCATATAGAGAAGAACAATACCTGGACTCTGGTGCCAAGACCAAAAGATAAGAATGTCATTGGGACAAAGTGGGTATTTCATAATAAGCTGAATGAACATGGTCAAATAATAAGAAACAAGGCTAGGCTGGTATGCAAAGGCTACACACAAGAAGAATGAATAGATTATGGGGAAACATTTTCCCCTGTAGCAAGATTGGAAGGAGTCAGAACTCTGCTTGCATATGCTGCCTATAAAGGTTTCAAGGTATACCAAATGGATGTCAAGTCTACATTTTTAAATGGTATATTGGAAGAAGAAGTATATATTGAATAGCCAGAAGGATTTGTTGATCCAAATAGAAGACACATGGTTTGCAAACTAAATAAAGAACTGTATGGACTAAAACAAGCTCCTAGAGCATGGTATGAGAGATTGCACAACTACCTAATATAGATTGGATTCTCAAGGACAAATGACACAAGCAATCTGTACATAAAAGATGAATAAGGTAAAGGAATCCTATTAGCCAAGATCTTTGTAGATGATATTATATTTGGTGGAAAAGATACCTTGTGTAAGAAATTCTCAAATGAAATGCAAATTGAATTTGAGATGAGTATGTTTGGGGAGATCAAATTTTTTGTTGGTTTGCAAGTATATCAGATGGAGAAATGAATCTTCATCACCCAGTCTAAATATGTTCATGAGATACTAAAAACCTTTGGTATGGAAGATTCAAGGCTAGTAAGTACTCCCATGGCTACTGGATAGAAGTTGTCTAAGAATGATGATGCTGTAGAAGTTAACTAGACTTTGTATAGATCTATGATCAAAAAGATACAGTATGTTGTACATAAAAGACCAGATATTGCATTAGCTATTGGGATTGTGGCAATATTTTCTACCAATCCTAAGGAAACTCACGTGATGGCGGTTAAAAGAATCATGAGATATTTGAAGGGAACTGTTGACTATGCATTGTACTACAAGAAGCTTGAAAAATTTGAATTGAGAGTGTATGATGTTGATTGGGCAAGAAATGTAGATGAAAGAAAGAGCACTAGTGGTGGATATTTCTTTCTTGGACAGAGATTAGTTTCCTAGACAAGCAAGAAATAAAATTGCATTTCCCAATCTACTGCTAAAGCTAAGTATGTGGCTGCAGCTGTGAATTCTTCAAATTTGATATGGATAAAGCAATTGTTGGTAGGCATGAAAGAAGAAATCACTGAACCAGTTGTCAGCTTCTGTGACAACACAAGTGCTATCGACATCTCTAAAAACCCAGTGATGCACACAAAGACCAAACACATTACCATCAAGTATCATTACTTGAGAGAACTAGTACAAGATAAAGAGGTTCGCATGGAAGATGTGAATAACAAGGAACAATTAGCAGATATATTCACTAAAGCTTTACCTAAAGAAGCTCATGAATACCTGAGAAGTCAATTAGGGGTCCTTCCCCTAACTGAGGCTTCCTAGTCAAGCTAGGAGCACTGCATCAACTATGCTGCAAAGAAAATCTAACAAATTGATGCAGAAATAGGTCACACTTTAGGAGCAGCCTAGAGTTGTGAAGAGCACAAAAAAGTCATAATTAGTAATAAGCAAGATGATAGAGGGAGAAATATTCTATTGAACTGAAAGGATGATATCTACATCTACAGGATGTATGTTTTTGTTGCTTCTTTGGCATTTTTGTCAAAGAGGGACATGATGACAGATGAATACATAGAATGAGAAGATCAAGACAGTGGGAGAAATTCAGTGGATGGTCAAGCATGGCTAATTGATTCTATATTAGAATGAAGCTAAGGATATTATAAATTTCTTTGATGGAAAAATAAGTTTTTTTTGGATTGGTTGGTAATTCATTTGATATTCATATTATGTTGCCATCAATGCCAAAGAGGGAGATTGTTGAAAACTATAATTGAAGCAATTTTTGTATTGTCATTGATGTCAAACCTTAAATGGTAAGACTATTGCTATTTAAGAAAGTACTATATCTATTTGAGTGTTGCTAAGGGGATAGGCAAGGTTGGTAACAACAACACCTAAGAAAAGGTTGAGTTATCTTGATACTTCAATGAGTACTTGATTATGCGGCATAATGATAAGACAATGTATTGTTTATCTAAGTAAGAATGAAGACTAAACTAGAAGGCTTAACCAAGAAAAAGTGAAGAAATCTAGCTTAAGTCGAGTGTTGTTTGTGTTTACCGAGCTAGTATGTGTTGAGTAAAATCAGTGTTGACTGAACACTAGTTAATTGCCGAGGAAGATAGTGTTAGCTAAGGAAATAGTTTATGTGGTGACTGAGCTTTCCACAAAAGACTGAGAAGTTGGACACAGTATTGACCAAGCGTCAGTATTTTGCATTTGATGAAGAATTCAAATTTCCAGCTGACATTGTTGAATTCTTGGATTATGTAAAATGTGTTGAATTTATTTATTGATTGTATGAAAGCATTTAATGCACTGTAAAATGTTTTATTATAAATCTCTAAGAGATTGAAGATATTTCAAAAGGATAGCTGAAGAACATAATGTAGGATGGATTCAGTGAATCTAACCTAACCCTAAGATCTACAAAGGAGATTAAGCGGCAAAAGATGTATTGACCTAATAGAGGTAGTATTAAGGAAACCTAAGTGAGAGGTTAAAGAGAGACAAGTTGATGCTGGAAGTGTTGTTGATGTTATTGACTGTCTAAGTAGAAAAGGTTGAAGGAGAATTGTTGTGATCGCTTGAAGGGTTTTGAGTAGATCAATGATGGAGATGGAAAAGATTCACAGTCAATAAGCTGACACATGTGTCCAGAATTGGATCTGATATTTGCAAAGTGAGTTGTATGTTTCTCATATCAATATTACTACTACTTTCTAACCATTGTAATAGTAAAAATCCTTTTAACATAGGTTGACCTAAAATTCATAGGTATAAATCCTTTGAACAAGGTTGCATTCTAATGGAGTGTATGTAAGTCCTATAACAAGTCACACTTTTAACAGAGTGGTTTAAATCCTTTAACCGGGTCACACTTGATAGTGTGTTTGTAACCTTTGATAGGGTTGGCTTTTCACCAAGCTCACTTCAAAAGAGTGAACATAATAGTAACATGTTACAAAGTGGTTTTTCCCAAATTGGGTTTCCACTATAAATCCTAGTGTTGATACTTGTGTAAATTTTTTGGTTTGAACATTTCTATGTTTTACAAGTTAGATGCTATTGGATAAGTGGACTTCACTGTCGTATGTTTCTGTTATGCAATCAGTAATTGTTGGCAAAATGGTCAGTGCTCCGCTCAAGATTCATGACATGGTTTAACAACCTCCTGTGTCTTCTATAAGTCTAGTGGTTGTATTGGGCATTAAAAGGTTGATATTTTGGTGCAATGACAACTGCTACTTGTAACAAGTGGTATCATAGCTTGGTCATAGGTTTGAATCTCCTCAGGTAATGTTGAGGGGGAGATTGTTGGAAAAATGGTCAGCGCTCCCCTCAAGATTTGTGACATGGTTTATTAGCCTCCTGTGTCTTCTATAAGTCTAGTGGTTGTATCGGGCATTAATAGGTTGATCTTTAGGTACAATGACAACTGCTACTTGTAACAGTAATGACTGAGTAGGTTTTGGTTATTAGATCTAATTTTTTGAAGAGTTTAAAGATTGTTTTTATACATCTGGACCTGAGAACAACTGATTCACCCCCCTCTCTATTGTTCTAAATCATATTAACAGATAGTGGGTCCCGAGTTAATATAATTTCAAAGGAATTTGTTAAACAATTTAGATTGGAAACCAAGCCACATAAGAGACCTTATCTTTTTGATTGGGTGTGCAAAGATAATAAATTGCAAGTTATGTAACAATGTAAGTTAAGATTTAAAATAACATCCAAGCTCATAGATGAGGTTGAATTTGATGTGGTGGTAATAGATATATGTGGTATTGTGTTGGGTAGCCCATTCTTATATGATAGGAAATCTATCTTCTATAGGGAGTACAATAAGTATCATTTGTTTAAGAATGGAATTGAATATAGTATAAGAGCTCATTGCATGAAGAATGAAGGATCAATTGTAAACACAAGACATTTGAAAAGGATCAAGTAAATGCAAGTAGTAAACTGACTCTCATGTTTGCAATAAATAGAGAGGATTAGGTGCAAATAGAATCAAGCCTCCAACCAGTGATGGTAATAGAGAGTTTGAGTGATTCATTTTCTAATGATTTTTTCATATAGGAGATCCAAAGTGTTGATACTTTTTCCTTTTCGTCAGTTTGTTCAATGTTTTTGCTTCTTTTTCTACTAGTTGGTTCTATGTGAATGATGGATGTAATAGTGAACAGTGATGGATATATAGTTGATTGTGTCAACAATGCTATTTTATTCTTTATTGTGTTTGTGATAAGTTAGATATCAAAATTCTAGTAGAGTGTATAGATGATACTAGACAAGTGAAGCGAATATTCCCTCACTTAAAGTGTATGTAAAATAGACTTTTGAAGCTCCAAAAGCTTCTCAATAGGTAGGAATGATCCAAGTGGATCCAAAAGGCCTAAATTTTGTATAATCTTAGAATCTCCCAAATTCAACATCACTACAAAGAGCTTAGAAAAATGGACCTAGCACAATATGAATAGGGTCAAAAGAAGCTTGTACATAGAAGTTATGCTTGGTCAAAGGTCTGATCAAACTAGTGAGCCAATGGTTGAATGGGAAAAAGGTGAAAATTTAATCATCCCAAATCCAAGAAAAAATGGCACCAAGTCGTAGTTCTCATCACACTTATTTTAGAACTATTTTTGGTTTAGAAAATAGAATCCCTATGAAGAAGTTATGGTTGGACAAAGTACCCAGGAAAAGGGTTGACCAGTCAAATGATGACATTAGCATGATGTTAAAACACAATCAGTAGTGATGGGCATGATGAGTGGTAGTCCAATCAACATCCTTAGTAGAAGAATGATGTGGTAGCCTAGTCAATACCATATACCATTGCATGGCCCAATGAAATAGTGTTAGAGATTTTCCAACAAGCCAGTACTAATTGTATGTTTGTCATTAATGACAACATATGGAAAGTAGCATGCATAGAAGACTTATGTAGTAAGCTTTCAGTATATGTAGCATGGACATGATATCATGATGATGTCATGGGTGTAGAGGTTAACTATTAGTACAGACAATTATATAGCAACTTGTGTCAACAGTGTTCCTGACAGAGTAATAGGTAGTGTTCTATAAATGGTTGTCTGTATAATTATCATGGAGACTTGCACACTTGGACACATAATGAAGACATATTATTTATATTACATTCATGGACCTAGAGTCTGATGATTAGTATAAGTGGAGTTATGCAGTCACTATTCACCAGTAGCAGTTTCCTGTGTTTGTTCAAAAGAGCCGACAAAGATTATATTGGTTCTAGAGTTGCACCTATCATTGCATTATGCACCCTTTGAATTAATCTTAGAGAAGAGTTAGTGATTTTTAGTTAAGATTGCATAAAGTAATTCAGCTTGAGGAGAAAGATCCAGTTGTTTTGGTAAAGCCGATAGTGTGTAGCGTGCATCTACAATTATCTTATTAGATAGGTTCCAGAATGTGTTGCGTGCTTAGTAGAGCTGACTGAATTGTTATTGGAGTTTGTTATGGTTTCTCTAATATGATTTCAAGGTGGTTCTAATAGGTTGACTTGATTATATCATTTACAGTAGACCCTTGACCAGGTCTATTGTACTAAATATACTGTAAAGAAACTCCTAACAGGGTTAAGGATCTTCTAACAAGGATCATAATACTCTAGTGTAGAATATCAGTGGGTGTCAATTCCCACTAGGGTTTTTACCTATTTGGGTTTCCCCATAACCAAAATATTGGTGTTGTATTCAAGTGTTTTTTCATTGTGTTTATGATTTATGTTTAAGTATACTTAATTGGATAAAGAATTGAAACTTGTAGATAATTGATTCACCCCCCCCCTCTCAATTATCTCTTGGGACTATTCCTAACAATTGGTGTCAGAGCCAAGTAACTCAGAGAGAAATTTTAATAGCTTGACATTGATTAGATGGTATAATTCAGAAAAGAAAGCCCTAAGTTTGATGGAGAGAATTATCTTGATTGGAAGAACAAGATGTGACTCATTTGTAGTGCATTTCTTTTGAAGTTTTTGATGTAGCTATCAAAGCTGTGAAGATCCCTAATTTAGAAGACCTTGCAAAGGATGATGCTACTAATAAGAAAAAGGAATTATTTCATCATAATGCAATATCCAAAGAAGCCCTTATCAGCACCCTATCTAATAGTGAGTTTTAAGAAATAAAGAAGGTAGATACAACCCACAAAATATGGAAGTACCTAGAAGACATATTTGAAGGAGAAAAAAAAGCAAAGGATAGGTGCAAAAAGACATGGAAGAAAAGATAAAATGCATTAGAGATGCTACTTGAAGAAAACATCAAAGCTTACAATCAAAGGATCAATGAAGCAGTTGT
This sequence comes from Chamaecyparis obtusa, assembly GCA_027943335.1. Classification (NCBI taxonomy): domain Eukaryota; kingdom Viridiplantae; phylum Streptophyta; class Pinopsida; order Cupressales; family Cupressaceae; genus Chamaecyparis; species Chamaecyparis obtusa. Next base: position 946,810 of record BSBK01001631.1, read on the forward strand.
TGGAATCAAGAACAATGGTGGAGAGATCTTAGAGGAAGACATTATGGAAAAATTGATGAATACTCTCACTCTTGAATATGAAAACAAGATCAACATCCTTGATGAGACCATGCAACTTACATCAAATTTCAAGAGAGCGACCTTGATTAGTGAAATCTCAGGTTTGAGATTTCAAGATTGAAGACAAAACCTAAAAGTGAGACAAATCTGCAAACACTTCTAGTAATTTTGATGATGATGATGAAGAGAAAACACTAGATGATTTCATTGCTATGATTACCAAAAGAGAAAAGAAATGGAAAGGAAAATATGAAGGTCAATTTCCATTTAAATGCTTTTCATGTAATAAGATTGGTCACTTTGCATCTAAATGTCCCTTAAGAGCTAGAAAGTTAACAAATGACTACAAGCCTAAATTCTTTAAGGAATGTTACTATGCTAGAGATGGAGTTTCAGACGATGATTCAGCCGAAGAAGAAATTGGATTTATTTCTATCATAGAGAAAATGAACAATAAGATAGATCATGAAGATGAGAAAGAGAAAGAAGAGCTAGCATTAATTTTCCAAGCTGATATAAGGACAGACTGGATTATAGATAGTGGTTGTTCAAATCACATGACAAGTGATAAAAATAGATTTGTTCATCCAGACAAATACAATGGTGGCATGGTTAGATTTGGAGATAACACTCCTAAACCCATTGTTGGTAGAGGAGCCATCACCTTGGATGAAAATAATAGTACTAATGATGTTCTCTATGTAGATGGTTTGAAATATAACCTTCTTAGTATTGGATAGTTACTTGGAAAAGGTTATCAGTTGGAGTTCAAAGATGAAAAATGCATCATTAACAACAAACATGGTGTTATGATTGCATTAGGCTCAAAGAATAGAGGTAATATTTTCCAGCTCAATTCAGAAGCAAGATTTTTTGTTGCTAAAGTTGATGACAATTGGTTGTGGCATAAAAGAATATGTCATATCAATTTTGATAACATAGTAAAGATAAGCAATGTAAAGGTAGTAAGAGATCTACCTAGCATAGCAAAGCCAATTGATACTTTATGCAGGGAATGTGTGATGGGAAAACATGTGAGAAATTCATTCAGGAGAAAGCACAATTCAGTAGAGAACAAGTTGGATCTGATTCATACAAACCTATGTGGTCCAACTCAAAAAATATCATACTATGGTGAAAGGTATTTCATTTTATTTATTGATGATTATACTAGGATGATGTGGGTTGCATTTTTGAAAGATAAGTTATAAGCATTTGAGAAGTTCAAAATATTCAAAGCTAAGGTTGAGAATGAATCTAGACTAAAGATAAAATGTTTGAGATCGGATAGAAGAGGAGAATTCACCTCTGATAGATTCTATGAGTACTATGAAGAAGATGGCATAAAGAGATAGTTGAGTGCACCTAGAACCCCTCAGTAGAATAGAATTGTAGAGAGAAGGAATAGGATCATCCTTGATACAATGTGCACCATCATGATTGAAGGAAAAATTGCACACAACTATTGGAGAGATGTAGTCAATACAACAATCTACACCATCAATAGAATTCAATTGAGGCCTGGTGCTGTCAAAACACCTTATGAGCTATGGTTTGGAAATGTTCCCATAGTAAAATACTTTAGAATCTTTGGAAGCAAGTGCTACATTAAGAGGGATGAAGCAGTAGGCAAGTTTGATGCAAGAAGTGATGAAGGTATTTTCCTTGGTTACTCTACTAAAAGTAAAGCCTATAGATGTTTCAATTTAAGATTGAAAAAGATCATTGAAAGTGCTCATGTTAGGATTGATGAAAATTTTATTGGTCAAGAAAGATATCATGATTACTCACCCATGATTGAACAAGAACCCAGAACCTCCACTAGTGAAATAGTTATTGATGAAATGTTTGACAGTATTGATGTGTTATTCAATGACCCTGATACAAGTGAAGAAGATACTCCTAAGGCTGATGAGTCATCATCACATAAATTTCCAAATTTTACATCTAGAAACCACTCCAAGAAAGACATCATTGGAGATCAGAGCGAAAAAGTCTTAACAAGATCTCAAGCAAAGAACTTAGCTAGCAGTGAAGTGGTATGTTTACTATTGCAGATTGAACCCTTAAGTGTTGAAGATGTATATAATGATTTAGATTGGCATGATGCTATGAAAGAAGAACTTGATCATATTATTAAGAATGACACTTGGGAACTGGTCCCAAGACCTAGTGATAAGAATGTGATTCAAACCAAGTGGATATTTAGAAACAAGATGAATGAAGATGGTATAGTAGTAAGAAATAAAGAAAGGTTAGTATGTAAGGGATATGCACAAAGAGAAGGCATTGATTATTCAGACACATTTGCACCTATGAGTAGAATAGAAGCTATTGAGATGTTTCTAGCTTATGCTTCAGTTAAAAAATTCAAAGTTTATTAGATGGATGTCAAGTCAACATTCTTGAATGGAGATTTGAAAGAAGAAGTATACATTGAGCAGCCAGAAGGATTCACTTTATCATACAGACTTGATATGGTATGTACATTGAAGAAAGCCCTCTATGGACTTAAGCAAGCCCCTAGAGCATGGTATGAGAGACTAGATGGATATCTAACAAAGATTGGATTCAGGAAAGGAGTAGCAGACTGTAATTTATTCATAAGAGAGACATCTGAAGGTTTACTACTTGTAGCTATATTTGTTGATGACATTATCTTTGGAGGCAATGAAAAACTTAGTGTTGAATTTTCTAAGGAGATGCGAAATGAATTTGGGATGAGTATGATTGGTCCTATCAAATACTTTTTGGGACTAAATGTGCGGTAGACAGAGAAAGGTATTTTTATTAATCAGTCTAAGTATGTGAAAGAAATATTGAAGAAATTCAAGATGGATGATTCCAAGCCAGTAGGGACACCTATGATCACAGGATGCAAGCTCACAAAAGAAGATGATTCTCCTATAGTAAATATAACATTGTACAAATATATGATTGGTAAAATCATTTATCTTACTCAAACAAGACCTGATATTTCAAATGCAGTTGGCATAATTGGAAGATTTACAGTAGAGCCTAAACAAAGTCACATCATGGAAATAAAAAGGATATTCATATATTTGCAAGACACTATAGAATATGGTCTATGGTATCCTAATTCAGAAAATGTTGAGCTTCATGTGTACACTAATGTAGATTGGGTAGGATGCATCGATGATAGAAAACGTACATCAGGTGGAGCAATGTTTTTGGTGATAAACTTGTCACTTGGACAAGAAAGAAATAGAATTGTATTTCTCAGTTAATAGCAGAAGCAAAGTATGTTGTAGTACCCTTGAATTATTCTATAATTGTTTGGATCAAAGAGATGATAAAGGATTTTGGAATTCAAATTGATTATCCTATTGTTATTCACTGTGATAACACTAGCACTATCAATATGTTGAAAAACCCCATGGTGCATGCAAAGACAAAGCACATTGAGATCAAGTATCACTTCCTAAGAGAGAAAGTGGTAGAGAAAGAAGTCAAGCTAGATTATGTGAGTACTAAAGATTATTTGGCATACATATGTACAAAGACCTTGCCAAAGGATACTTTTGTGTATCTCAGGGAGAAGTTGGGAGTAATTCCCTTCCCTTATTCTTCTTAGAAGAAGGAAAAGCATTAGTCCTTAGGGACTGATGGATGGTTGAATACTCTACTTCTAGAGTAGTACTGATGCTTAAAATAATTGGAACCCTTTTCCATTGATGTCAAAAGGGGAGTAATATATAGTCATGAAAAATAGAAGTAAAAAGAGGAGTAATATACTAAGGGGGAGTAGTATTTAGTTATGACAGAAGTTCAGTTGAGGAAATGGAGAATGTTGAAAAATATTGCAGTAGATGGAGGATTCATCCTTGGGGGAGTTTTGAAGAGGAAATGGAGAATGTTATAAAATAATTATTCATTTGGATTGGTGGAGTTTTTGCATTCCATATGTTGCCATCAATGCCAAAGGGGGAGATTGTTGGAGACTTGCTAGTAGACTAGTACTAACTATATCTTTGTCATTAATGACAACATATGGAAATTAGCATGTGTAGAATACTTATGTAGTAAGATTTTAGTATATGTAGCATGGACATGATATCAGCATGATATCATGGGCGTAGAGGTTAACTATTACTACATACAGTTATATAGTAGCTTGTGTCAGGAGTGTTCCTAATAGAGTAACAAGTAGTGTTCTAAATATGGTTGTCCGTAAAGTTATCATGGAGCCTTGCATGCTTGGATATATAATGAAGACATATTAGTGATGTTACATTCATGGATGCAGAGTCTAATGATTAGTAGAAGTGAAGTTATGCAGTCACTATTCACTAGTAGCAGTTTCCTGTGTTTGTTCAGAAGAGCCAACAAAGATTATATTGGTTATGGAGTTGTGCCTATCATTGCAGTATGTGCCCTTGGATTTAATATTAGAGAAGAGTTAGCGATGTTCAGTTAAAAGTGCATAAAGTAATTCAGCTTGAGCAGAAAGATCTAGTTATTTTGGTAGAGCTGACAGTGTGTAGCGTGCGTCTACAATTATCTTATGAGATAGGTCCTAGAATGTGTTGCATGCTTAGTAGAGCCAAATGAATTATTATTGGAGTTTTTTATGGTTTCTCTAATATGATTTCAAGGTGGTTCTAATAGGTTGACTTGATTATATCATTTAGAGGAAAGATATTTATAGGCAGTCATTTGTGATTTCTTGAGTGTGGTTCATAGTTGATCAAGAAGAGTAGAGTAGAGTGTGTGAAGTGTTGAGCCATTAGAAGAAGGTCTATGTGACCAAGTAAAGTGTTTTTGCTATACATTGGAACTTATCTAGATAGCAGGTCTAAGTGTAGTTCACCAAGATCTAGATATAGTGTGTATCTATTATTCAAAAGGTTGTAGCCTTCGCCCCTTTGAGCAGTGAGCTCTCGGACAGTGTGTCCTTTCCCCTAACATGGACTATTGTAAAAGACTCCTAATAGGGTCCGACCCTTGACCAGGTCTACTATACTAAATATATTGTAAAGAAACTCCTAACATGGTTAAGGATCTTCTAACAAGGATCATAATACTCTAGTGTAGAATATTAGTGGGTGTCAATTCTGATCGGGGTTTTTACCTATTTGGGTTTCCCCATAACCAAAATATTGGTGTTGTGTTCAAGTGTTCTTTCATTGTGTTTATGATTTATGTTTAAGTATAGTTAATTGGACAAAGAATTAAAACTTTTAGATAACTCATTCACCCCCCCCCCCATCTCTTAGTTATCTCTTGGGACTATTCCTAACAAATAGTGCTACGTGGCATAGATCACTCGAAGAAAGTGAACATAAACAAATGGATTTAAAATTCTAACCTTATCCTTACAAGGATGTAACCTCCACCAACACACGAACATATGTTTTGGAAAAGTAGGTGCGTTTAATTTATATAAAGTGGGCACTAAAAGACAAAACACACCAGAGGATGAAAATGAAGTAGTGTGGTTTGAACATAGAACCAACAACATGCTATTTTCTTTCCCTACCAATTG